>CM055116.1:1232949844-1232957344 GCA_029206835.1 Rana muscosa | reverse complement strand
AGTTTTTTCACCTTAATGCATCCTATGCATTAAGGTGAAAAAACATCCGACAATACCGCCACTCCCAGCCCCCCCGTTTTACTTATCTGACCCCTCGAAAGTCCCGCGCTTGCCCCCGACATCCTTTTCGCCGCTCAGCCTGGCCGTTGATTGGCTACACTGGATGGGTTGAAAGCAGCGCAGCCATTGGCTCGCTCTACTGTCAATCACATCCAATGACACGGCGCGCCAGGGGGCGGGGCCGAGTAATACAGTGAGCGGCAAAGAGGATGAGTGAGCGGCAATAGCCGCTGGCTGCATCACAGGAGCGCGCCCGCAATCACTCACCACCATGCAAGCTTGCTCGCATATAGGTGGTGAGTGATTGCAGGGAGGAGCAGAGACAGCCGCCGAGGGACCCCAGAAGACGTGGATCGGGGCCACTCTGTGCAAAACGAGCTGCGCAGCGGAGGTAAGTATAACATGTTTGTTATTTTAAAAAAACAAATATTTTTCTTTAGTGATCCTTTAAGCCAGGGGTCTCCAAACTTTTCAACACGAGGGCCACATTGTAGATTTTACAAGTATTCGGGGGCCGAAAAAAATAAATCAGTTATGTATTAAATGTATATATTTTACATGGATTGTTTTTGTAATCAGCATGATATGACTGAGAACAAAAGAGAAAAAACTTTAGCAAAACAACGCAAAGACATTCAAAATAAACTTGGGCCTCGGTTTCCCCATCAGCAGTGTCCCCATCAGCACAGCAATGTCCCCATCAGAAAAGCAATATTCCCATCAGAACAGCCATGTCCCCATCAGCACAGCCATGTCCCCATCAGCACAGCCATGTCCCCATCAGCACAGCCATGTCCCCATCAGCACAGCCATGTCCCAATCAGAACAGCAATGTCCCCATCAGCAGTGTCCACAGCAATGTCCCAATCAGCACAGCAATATCCCCATCAGAACAGCAATGTCCCTATCTGCACAGCAATGTCCCCATCAGAACAGCAATGCCCCCATCAGCACAGCAATGTCCCCATCAGAACAGCCATGTCCCCATCAGAACAGCAATGTCCCCATCAGAACAGCAATGTCCCCATCAGAAAAGCAATGTCCCCATCAGAAAAGCAATGTCCCCATCAGAAAAGCAATGTCCCCATCAGAACAGCAATGTCCCCATCAGAACAGCAATGTCCCCATCAGAACAGCCATGTCCCCATCAGAACAGCAATGTCCCCATCAGAACAGCAATGTCCCCATCAGAACAGCAATGTCCCCATCAGAACAGCAATGTCCCCATCAGAACAGCAATGTCCCCATCAGAACAGCAATGTCCCCATCAGCACAGCAATGTCCCCATCAGAAAAGCAATATTCCCATCAGAACAGCAATGTCCCCATCAGCACAGCAATGTCCCCATCAGCACAGCCATGTCCCCATCAGCACAGCCATGTCCCCATCAGAACAGCCATGTCCCCATCAGAACAGCCATGTCCCAATCAGAACAGCAATGTCCCCATCAGCAGTGTCCACAGCAATGTCCCAATCAGAACAGCAATGTCCCTATCTGCACAGCAATGTTCCCATCAGAACAGCCGTGTCCCCATCAGAACAGCAATGTCCCCATCAGCACAGCAATGTCCCCATCAGCACAGCAATGTCCCCATCAGAACAGCCATGTCCCCACCAGAACAGCCATGTCCCCACCAGAACAGCAATGTCCCCATCAGAAAAGCAATGTCCCCATCAGAAAAGCAATGTCCCCATCAGAAAAGCAATGTCCCCATCAGAAAAGCAATGTCCCCATCAGAACAGCAATGTCCCCATCAGAAAAGCAATGTCCCCATCAGAACAGCAATGTCCCCATCAGAACAGCAATGTCCCCATCAGAACAGCAATGTCCCCATCAGAACAGCAATGTCCCCATCAGAACAGCAATGTCCCCATCAGAACAGCAATGTCCCCATCAGAACAGCCATGTCCCCATCAGAACAGCAATGTCCCCATCAGAACAGCAATGTCCCCATCAGAACAGCAATGTCCCCATCAGCACAGCAATGTCCCCATCAGAAAAGCAATATTCCCATCAGAACAGCAATGTCCCCATCAGCACAGCAATGTCCCCATCAGCACAGCCATGTCCCCATCAGCACAGCCATGTCCCCATCAGAACAGCCATGTCCCCATCAGAACAGCCATGTCCCAATCAGAACAGCAATGTCCCCATCAGCAGTGTCCACAGCAATGTCCCAATCAGAACAGCAATGTCCCTATCTGCACAGCAATGTTCCCATCAGAAAAGCAATGTCCCCATCAGAAAAGCAATGTCCCCATCAGAAAAGCAATGTCCCCATCAGAACAGCAATGTCCCCATCAGAACAGCAATGTCCCCATCAGAACAGCAATGTCCCCACCAGAACAGCCTTGTCCCCATCAGAACAGCAATGTCCCCATCAGAACAGCAATGTCCCCATCAGAACAGCAATGTCCCCATCAGAAAAGCAATGTCCCCATCAGAACAGCAATGTCCCCATCAGAACAGCAATGCCCCCATCAGAAAAGCAATGTCCCCATCAGAACAGCAATGTCCCCATCAGAACAGCAATGCCCCCATCAGAACAGAAATGTCCCCATCAGCACAGCAATGTCCCCATCAGAAAAGCAATATTCCCATCAGAACAGCAATGCCCCCATCAGCACAGCTATGTCCCCATCAGCACAGCCATGTCCCAATCAGAACAGCAATGTCCCCATCAGCAGTGTCCACAGCAATGTCCCAATCAGAACAGCAATGTCCCTATCTGCACAGCAATGTCCCCATCAGAACAGCCATGTCCCCATCAGAACAGCAATGTCCCCATCAGCACAGCAATGTCCCCATCAGAACAGCCATGTCCCCATCAGAACAGCCATGTCCCCATCAGAACAGCCATGTCCCCATCAGAACAGCCATGTCCCCATCAGAACAGCAATGTTCCCATTAGAACAGCAATGTCCCCATCAGAAAAGCAGTGTCCACATCAGAAAAGCAATATCCCCATCAGAACAGCAATGTCCCTATCAGCACAGCAATGTCCCCATCAGCACAGCAATGTCCCCATCAGCGGTGTCCCCATCAGCAGTGTCCCCATTTGCATCGTCCCCATCATCGCTGATGGGGACATTGCTGTGCTGATGGGGACACCGCTGATGGGGACGCTACTGAGGGGGACGCCACTGAAGGGGACATTGCTGTGCTGATGGGGACACCGCTGATGGGGACACCGCTGATGGGGACACTCGTGTCCCCATCAGCAGTGTCCCCATCAGCTGTGTCCCCATCAGAACAGCAATGTCCCCATCAGCACAGCAATGTCCCCATCAGCAGTGTCCCCATCAGCAGTGTCCCCATCAGCAGCGTCCCCATTATCGCTGATGGGGACACCGCTGATGGGAACGCTGATGATGGGGACGCCGATGATGGGGACACCGCTGATGATGGGGACACCGCTGATGATGGGGACACCGCTGATGATGGGGACACCGCTGATGATGGGGACACCGCTGATGGGGACCACTGGTGTCCCCATTCGTGGTGTCCCCATTCGTAGTGTCCCCATCAGAGGTGTCCCCCAGCAATGTTTCCATCAGCACAGCAATGTCCCCAGAAATATCCCCATCAGCACTGTCCCCAGCAATGTCCCCATCAGCACTGTCCCCAGCAATGTCCCCATCAGCAGTGTCCTCAGCAATTTCCCCATCAGCACAGAAATCTCCCCTGCAATGTGCCCATCAGCGTTGCCTCCGCCTCTTACCTCCGTACCAGCTCTTCTGCAGCTCTTCTGCAACTCCCGTCTCCCGCCCGCTGCTATACTCGTGGAGGATCGTCAATTCAAACAGCGGCGGGAAGAGGGGAGGCACCGCGCCTGTGACGTCACTCGTGGAGGATTCTAATTTTAAACAGCGGGCAGGAAGAGGGGAGGTGCCGCACCTGTGACGTCACTCGTAGAGGCTTGTCATTTTAAACAGTAGGCGGGCATAGGGGAGGTGCCACACCTCGGCGGTCCCAGCAGCCAATGTAAAAAAAAAATGGTGTGGGCAGCATGGCGGCTTTGTTTACACTACAGGACCTCTAAGCTGCGGGCCGGATAAAACACCCAAGCGGGCCGGATGTGGCCCGCGGGCCGGTGTTTGGAGACCCCTGCTTTAAGCGGTTGGGGTTCCCGACGGGTTGGAAAACTTGACAGAACACAGGCCCTGTGCCTATCAACTTCCTGCCACATTGGAACCCTCTTGCTCTTTCTGCTGCATTCTCTGAAATGCAAAAATCCAACAGGATGGGGAGAACCCCATCAAAATGGAAATGACAGTGTGCAGAACCCACAACTCAATTCTAGCTGGTTTCCTTTAGCCAGTGGCATCAATGATAGGATGGACTGGGGAAGGAGGCCCTCTGTCTGAACATTGAACCCATCCTTTGTATCCTAAGCTGTGCACAAAGCCAACCCGAGTCCTCCTTATGGCAGCTATAAGAATACTTCATAGAGTTCAACTCAGGTAGCCTGACAAATCAGGAACTGGGACTGGGTACGTCATGTATTTAGGTAGTACATACAATTTAGGGTGGAGGCAGAGTAGGGACTGCAATTGGGAGGAAGGCAGATGCAGGTAAACTTAAAACACATTTTGCAATAAAAGTCAAGGTTAGATCTGGGCCTCGTACTTCTCCTCCTCCTCCACAAAAACCACTGGTCCCTTACTCACCCTCCATCATGCGACTTGCATGACGGGCTGAACATTACAATAATGTGCCATTCAAGCTGCACACGTGCACAGTGCACTCATTCCTTCTCCAGCTGAGCTCAGCTACACAATCCTAAATGCAGTTTGAATGACCTGGAAGCAGCCGCTATTCACAGCTCAGCCGTGGGAAGGAAAGTGCACTGAGCAGGTACACAGTTTGAAGGGCCCGGAGCAGCCACTAGGGGGCACATTATAGTAATGTTTATTTATTATTTATTTTTATTACAGGTACTTGCAGTATCTCACAAAAGTGAGTACACCCCTCACATTTTTGTAAATATTTTATTCTATCTTTTCATGTGACAACACTGAAGAAATGACACTTTGCTACAATGTAAAGTAGTGAGTGTACAGCTTGTATAAGGGTGTAAATTTGCTGTCCCCTCAAAATAACTCAACACACAGCCATTAATGTCTAAACCGCTGGCAACAAAAGTGAGTACACCCCTAAGTGAAAATGTCCAAATTGGACCCAAAGTGTCAATATTTTGTGTGACCACCATTATTTTCCAGCACTGCCTTAACCCTCTCGGGCATGGAGTTCACCAGAGCTTCACAGGTTGTCACTGGAGTCTCTTCTACTCCTCCATGACAACATCACAGAGCTGGTGGATATTAGAGACTTTGCGCTCCTCCAGCTTCCGTTTGAGGATGCCCCACAGATGCTCAATAGGGTTTAGGTCTGGAGACATGCTTGGCCAGCCCATCACCTTTACCCTCAGCTTCTTTAGCAAGGCAAAGGCCATCTTGGAGGTGTGTTTGGGGTCGTTATCATGTTGGAATACTGCCCTACGGCGCAGACTCTGAAGGGAGGGGATCATTCTCTGCTTCAGTATGTCACAGTACATGTTGGCATTCATGGTTCCCTCAATGAACTGTAGCCCCCCAGTTCCAGCAGCACTCATGCAGCCCCAGACCATGACACTCCCACCACCATGCTTGACTGTAGGCAGGACACACTTGTCCTTGTCTTTGTACTCCTCACCTGGTTGCCGCCACACACACTTGACACCATCTGAACCAAATAAGTTTATCTTGGTCTCATCAGACCACAGGACATGGTTCCAGTAATCCATGTCCTTAGTCTGCTGGTCTTCAGCAAACTGTTTCCGTGCTTTCTTTTGCATCATCTTTAGAAGAGGCTTCCTTCTGGGACGACAGCCATGCAGACCAATTTGATGCAGTGTGCGGTGTATGGTCTGAGCACTGACAGGCTGACCCCCCCCCCCCCCCCCCCTTCAACTTCTGCAGCAATGCTGGCAGCACTCATACACATCTATTTCCCAAAGACAACCTCTGGATATGACGCCGAGCACGTGCACTCAACTTCTTTGGCTGACCATGACGGGGCCTGTTCTGAGTGGAATCTGTCCTGTTAAGCCGCTGTATGGTATTGGCCACCGTGCTGCAGCTCAGTTTCAGGGTCTTGGCAATCTTCTTATAACCTAGGCCATCTTTATGTAGAGCACCAATTCTTTTTTCAGATCCTCAGAGAGTTCTTTTCCATGAGGTGCCACGTTGAACTTCCAATGACCAGTATGAGAGAGTGAGAGCGATAACACCAAATTTAACACACCTGCTCCCCATTCACACCTGAGACCTTGTAACACTAATGAGTCACATGACACCGGGAGGGAAAATGGCTAGTTGGGCCCAATTTGGATATTTTCACTTAGGGGTGTACTCACTTTTGTTGCCAGCGGTTTAAACATTAATGGCTGTGTGTTGAGTTATTTTGAGGGGACAGCAAATTTACACTGTTATACAAGCTGTACACACACTACTTTAGATTGTAGCAAAGTGTCATTTCTTCATTGTTGGCACATGAAAAGTTATAACAAAATATTTACAAAAATGCGATGGGGTGCACTTACTTTTGTGAGATACTGTATATAGCACAGCGCTTTACATTACAATCTAAAGTCCCTAACTCACATTCATACACATACTAGGGCCAATTTAGACAGGAGCTAATGAACCTACCAGTATGTCTTTGGAGTGAGGGAGAAAACCAGAGTACCCGGCGAAAAACCACACAAAGCACAGGGAGAACATGCAAACTCCAGGCATTGATTGGGATTCGAACTGATGACCCTAGCGCTGCCAGGTGGAAGTGCTAACCACTTAGCCACTGTCCTTCCTGATCCTGCAAACAGCAGGATGAAGGGGCCAATGCTTTAAAGTATAACTAAAGGCAAACCTTTTTTTTAATTATTATTTTGGATAGAGTGGAGAGGGTTTTTATTTCTATCTGTGTCCCGATTAGGGAAAGTCACCCTATCTATACTGTTTACAATCATCATTGAAAGTGAATGTAGAAGAAAATCCCAAATTTTAGGTTGACACCAGAACAGGTGAAATAAAGGGGCAATCTTCTAATGGGGACACTAGTTCTTGTGACCCTGGCAACCCCTCTCCGGATTTTCTCACTTATTGTTTTGGCAATGGGACAGGTAAGTGAAGGAAATCTCACCAGGGAGACACAGATGGCAAAAAAAAAAAAAAATCTGACAGGGGTCATCACCCTTCCTTACTCTATCCAAGATGGGGAAAAAAAATCTGTGTGCCTAGTTGTACTTTAAAGCGATATTAAAGGTTCTTTCTAAAAAAAAACTAATTATATATATATATATAATTTGTTTTTTTATATATCTATCTATCTATAATCTAACACAACACGTGTCATACTTACAGTACCTCTCTGTGTAATAGTTTTGCACAGAGCAACCC